>JALHBL010000662.1:200000-229870 GCA_023638675.1 Camponotus pennsylvanicus
CGTAAACATGGACTCAACCAAGGATATGCGCAGTTGACTCAACGATAACAAACATACCGACGCATGAACGAACGCCTCATATTTTCGATAAGTTATCGATTATCGTCACAAATGTATGATGCAAGCCCTCTGTATCACTCAGGTTGATAATAAACTTAATTTTCTTGATGTTACGATAATCGTGAACAATAATTTAATTGAATTCGATTGGTATCACAAACCTACTTTTTCCGGGAGATATCTAAATTACAAGTCAAATCATCCACTATGCCATAAGAGGGGAACAATCGTGGGATTGGTGGATCGTGCCTTTTTATTATCGCATCCGAGATTCCATCAAAAAAACTTTGAGCTGATAGTCGGAGTCCTCTTGGACAATGGCTATCCTCTATTTTACATTTTCCATGTAATATGAAAGCGTCTGAAGTTGTTATTGGCCTTGAATCAGACGGGCTTGGAGCCCGACGAGGACCACTCTGAGAAAAGACCCTCTTCATATTTTACAATCCCATACATTCCAACGTTTTCGGAACAATTTAAGCGAGTTCTTCGTAATCATGACACGGGAGTTTCTTATTTTGGCTTAAATAAACTTCGTAATTTTGTCAAAGTCCATAAAGACATAATGCCAAAAGATTCGTGTAACAATGTAGTGTATAAAGTCTCGTGCAATGATTGCGATGCGTCATATGTCGGCCAAACTGGCAGACAGTTAAAAAAACGAATTTCTGAACACCGAAATCATATTCGACGAAATACGTCACAACCTTCGGTTATAACTAATCACAGACTGGAATGCGGTCATGATTTTAATTGGGAAGAATCTGAGATTTTGGACAGGGAGTCCTCGTTGGGCAAAAGGCTTGTCTCTGAGATGTTGTTTATCAAGCGCCAAAAAAATAGCTTGAACTTGCAGAGTGATACAGAGGGCTTGCATCATACATTTGCGACGATAATCGATAACTTATCGAAAATATGAGGCGTTCGTTCATGCGTCGGTATGTTTGTTATCGTTGAGTCAACTGCGCATGTCCTTGGTTGAGTCCATGTTTACGTCCTGACAACCAGGGACATATTTATACAGTTCGTCATTGAATCTCTAACCGACATGAGGCGCACAGCGGTATACTATATTATTAATTGTAAAAAGCGCGGAATCTGGTGAGCCATGCTTCTAACTATTAATTTAAGCAAAAAAGTTTATCCACGTGTAATATCTTTCGGTATTTATTTTATTATTTTTACTCGATTTGTTAGATCTGCTGTGACGTCGCATAGCATAACTATAGTATATTTAATTGACTATTGGAAGCAGAGCGCTCACTAGACCTCCGCGGGACGCAATTTAGCGTCACCTACGCGTCGAGAACAAATTCGTTCAATGTAACGCGTCACTATCTGTAACATATATTGTTAACATCGCACTGAAGAAGGATCAAAAGATGATCCGAAACGTACGTTTTTTGTTATTATAATGTGTTTTTTAATAAAATACTGAAAAAAGAAAGAAGTGTTGTTGCTTCTCTGCGCTCCAACTACCGCGCGTTGGCTCTTATGTCATTTTCTTTTTTAATTTTTTGATTACTTGAGCCAAATCTCTAATTATTAAATATATATATATATATATATATATATATATATATATACAGGGTGTCCAATTTTAAAGGACCCACTCAAATATCTCAGAAACACTGCGTTAAATCGAAAAATGTTTCAAACAAAAGTTGTGTGGCTTCAAGGGGGCCATAAGATGGTACCATTGGTTTGACCTTGAAGAGTCATTTGAAGGTCACGTGAAGGTCACTTCAATTTTTTTAAATGGAACACCCTATATATTTTTGCATATTCTTGTAGCTTATCTCGAAAGCTTTCCAAAACACTATAATTAAGTACCTTTTCGTTAAGTACTTTTTGAGTTATGAGGCTTGAAATAATTTCTTAATTTTACATAAACCGTAAAATATCTTGTAAAATATTCATTTTTCGATAATCTTACCTTAATACTTTTACGTACAAAATAATGAGAGGAATCAATTGGTGTAAAGAAAACACATAATTGTTTCGAAAAAAAAAATGTAATTGTTAATTGCAAATTACATTTTTTTTTTCGAAACAATTATGTGTTTTCTTTACACCAATCGATTCCTCTCATTATTTTGTACGTAAAAGTATTAAGGTAAGATAATCGAAAAATGAATATTTTACAAGATATTTTACGGTTTATGTAAAATTAAGAAATTATTTCAAACCTCATAACTCAAAAAGTACTTAACGAAAAGGTACTTAATTATAGTGTTTTGGAAAGCTCTCGAGATAAGCTACAAGAATGTGTAAAAATATATAGGGTGTTCCATTTAAAAAAATTGAAGTGACCTTCACGTGACCTTCAAATGACTCTTCAAGGTCAAACCAATGGTACCATCTTATGGCCCCCTTGAAGCCACACAACTTTTGTTTGAAACATTTTTCGATTTAACGCAGTGTTTTTGAGATATTTGAGTGGGTCCTTTAAAATGGGATACCCTGTATAACATAACGAAAAAAAGTTTCTTGCGGTAAACACCTAATAATTATATCGCAACATTATATTATGATATAAATTATTATATTGCAATTTAATTATTATAAAAAACCATATGCAAACGTTTTATTGATTTGAGACATTCGCGCATTATTCTCATCAACTCATCTCATTAATTTATAGGAGAAAAGAAAAATTGAAAAAAATAGATATATTGAATAAAGAAATTAATGTATTAAATAAAGAAATAATGCAAGTAGATCAAAATAAGCATACTTTTCAGGATGATGTAATTATGCATGATAATTTAGCTGCAATGGATATCGAAATAAATATAGATGAGGAAAAATTGATACAAGAGCACAATGACACATTGGATAGTGATGAGCTAACTTTTCACGATGATAGAATTATGCATGGCAAATTAGCTGCAATGGGTCTCGAAATAGATACAGACAAGGAAATAACGACACATACATTAAGTGATAATGAATTGGGAAAAATATTAGAGGACAGTGAGACTGAAGAAAGTGACACTTTAATAACAGATAACAATATAGATGCATACCGCCTAGAAAGTAACAGTATGCCAGGAAAATGTATCGTAGATTTTGTCTATTTTTTTGAACAGTTACATGAAAAATTTGATAACCATAGTCGCGGAATAGAATGTAGTTTTCGTGACTTAATATTTTTTGGTGCCCGAGCGTATGGACTAAAAAATAAATTCTTTTTCAAATGCCGAATGTGCAATTTTGAAAGCTTCGTCTGGAGTTAGCCGCCCCCTGACAAAAGTCTACATGTAAATATAGGGGCAGTGGCTGGCGCAATACTAATTGGTACAGGATATACACAGTTACAAGAAAGTTGCGCTGCTATGAATATTAAGTGCATGACAAAAAAAACTTATGAAAAGGCCCATGAAACTGCTGCTGAAGCATTTGCAAAAATTGCAGAAGAAAGCATGAATGCTGCTGCGAATGAAGAACGTGATTTGGCATTACAACGCAATGAAATAATAAATGGAATACCACATATAGCAGTAAAAGGTGACGGAAGCTGGATGAAAAGATCATACAGAACAGGACGGTATGATTCTTTATCAGGTGTAGGCACAATAATTGGTGCACGAACAGGCAAAGTACTGCACATGTCTGTAAAAAATAAATATTGTGCAGTTTGTGTTACAGCAGAGAAGCTTAAAAAAGAACCTGTAAATCATAAATGTTATAAAAATTGGGGTAGAGATTGTAGTTCAACAAGCATGGAAGCAGAAGCGATTGTAGAAGGATTTAAGAGAAGCATAGAAAAGCGCGGACTAATTTATTCCACATTTATAGCAGACGGAGATAGCAGTGTATATAAAAAAATAATACAAGCAAATCCATATCCTAATGTTTTTATAGAAAAAATAGAATGTCGAAATCATTTATTGCGCAACTTGGCATAAAAAATAAAGGAAATAGCAAAGACAAAAGGACGTTTTGGCAAATTAAGAAATGTAATTGGTAATCGGATACTTCGAATTAGAACAGCTGTAACGAAAGCTGTAGAATATCGTTTGGAGGAGGAGAGTACAATGCAAGAAAAAATTAAAGCTCTCAAAATAGACGTGGATAATATAATAAATCACGTTTTTGGCGAACATAATGGATGTGCAAGAATAGGATATTTCTGCGATGGATCGCAAAAAGAAAACGAAGAAAATTATATTCCAGAATTAAAAAGATGTGGACTATATGAAAAGCTTCAAAATGCATTAAAATATATAAGTTGGAATGCCAAAAGTTTATTACAAAATAAAGACAGTAATAGAGTAGAAACTTTTAACTCTGTAATAGCAAAATGTACTGGTGGAAAAAGAGTTAATTATGGTCTAAGAGGATCGTATGAAACGCGTTGTAATGCTGCAGCAGTCACATTTAACACTGGCAAGCCTATAAGTCATTTAAGTAATGTTCTGGGAACAAAACCAGGGGAAATAGCAGTGCATTTAGAAGATAAGAAAAAAACAAGTGCACATGACATGAGAAAACGATCAACACCGCAACGTTACGTAAAACGTGCAATATGTGACAAAAATTATGGGCCGCAGGCTGATAAACCTGATGCAACATCAGCCGAAATTGAATTAAGAAAAGCGCAACACATGCATATGCTAAGAGATTGGCAATTAAAGCGAGTAGCAATAGAAGAAGAAACTAAAGAACAAGCAGCAAGCGGCATTTGGCGATATTATCGCACAAAAATAATAACCGCTTCTCACTTTGGACATATATGTAAAATGAGAAAAAGTACTTCTTGCGTGTCAAGAGTTAAATCAATAATATATCCACAACAATTAAATGTGGAATTAGTGGAACACGGGACAAAATACGAGGATATTGCACGCAAAAGTATCGAAAGTGCACTGAATATTAACATTAAACGTTGCGGATTATTTATAGATAAAGAAATACCATTTTTAAGCGCTTCGCCAGATGGATTAATAGGAGATAATGGAATTGTAGAAATAAAATGTCCTTTTGCAGCACGATTTTTAACACCAGAAGATGCGATTGCAGCAAATATGTCGAATCTGCAATCGTTATATAAGAATGGAACAGATAAAGAAATGAAACGCAGTCACGTTTATTATTATCAAATACAAGGACAATTACATATTACACAACGAGAATACTGCATCTTCGCATTATGGACACCATTTGGATTAAAAATGGAACAAATTAAACGTGATGATATTTTCTAGTCAGAAAATATGGTTAATAAACTGGTGCAATTTTATGAAGACTGTGTTTTACCAGAATTACTTGATCCAAGACTGGAAAGAAATATGGCAATTCGTGACCCAGATTATATAATTGAAGCAAAAAGACAAAAAATGATGGAAAAAGAAAAAGATGAAGAAATAGATTTACGTGGAAATATTGAAAAAAAGACAGATACACACATAAGCATTGCATTAGAAAAAGGAATAAATATATGACAATGCATTCTGCGCTGGGCGCAGTGATTACTGTCAAAATAATGCATTCTGCGCTGGGCGCAGTGATTACTGTCAAAATAATGCATTCTGCGCTGGGCGCAGTGATTACTGTCAAAATAATGCATTCTGCGCTAGGCGCAGTGATTACTGTCAAAATAATGCATTCTGCGCTAGGCGCAGTGATTACCGTCAAAATAATGCATTCTGCGCTGGGCGCAGTGAGTATTAATACAAAATGCATTCTGCGCTGGGCGCAGTTAACCATAGACAAATGAAATGTATGTGCAATTCCGCTTATCTACTTGCATTCTGCGTTGAACGCAGTGAAAATCTAAAATGAAAAAATATAGAATGAATCGTGCTAATTACCCATATATACATATGGTGCATTTATATCTTGCCGTTAGAGTTGAAATTATCAATTCTCTAATGGGTAGATATGATTGCAATCCGTATGTACAGTAGGATGTCTACTATCCAGTAGGATTCGGTTTCCGTCTCTCCAATTTTTTTCGTTTTTTCAATTATATTTTTTATGTAATTTTACCACGAAATATTTATTTCTCTAAAAACAAATTAATTTGTTTTTAGATAAATAAACATTTGTGGTAAGATGTTGTAAAATTGTCGAAAATACTACAATTTTCGTATTATATGTCATCTTACTATAAAAAATACAATTTTTTCATTGCGCATTTTTTGAAAGTAATTTTTATGAGATTTTTATGATTAAAATGACACCAAACACAATATGAATCGGATAATTTTAATTACATAAATAATTAATATTTTGATTATTGAATAATTAAAAATCATCCGATTTATGTCGTGTTTGATGTCATTGTAATCAGAAAATTCTCATTAATCCATTAAAATTATTTTCAAACCGATAAAATGCGAAATAAAAGTTTCAATTTTTATTTTCTAAAATGTTTATATTATAGATAAGATAAGATCTTCGCGATACTGGTGAGTCGTCGAAAGAGAGGGAGAGACCAAGTAAGGAGTAAGCGAGATGAACAACATGAAAGAGTTACGAAGTCTCGTTCGCGAGCCTTCCTTTATCTCCAGTCTTTCATATCATATTTCATCTTTCCGCAGAAAATACAATTTTTACATTTCGCATTTTATTGATCCGAAAATAATTGTAATGGAGTAATGAGATTTTTACGATTAAAATGACACCAAACACGACATGAATCGGATTATTTTTAATTACATAAATAATAAAAATATTCACATGTAATTAAAAATTATCCGATTCATATTGTGTTTGGTATCATTTTAATCACAAAAGTCTCATTAAAATTATTTTCCAACTTGCGATAAAATGCGCAATAAAAAAATTGATTTTTTATAACAAGATGACATATAATACGAAAATTGTAGTATTATATAAGATATATAATTATTATTAATTACATATACAGGGTGGGGCATCTAAAACAGGCCACCTGAATAATTCGGCTGTTTTCGGTGATAGAAAAAAAATGCTTCAGACTACATTTGCTTGGTTTTACAAGAACTATAACCTGAGATCAATGGTTTTTTTTGTAGGTGAAAGGGTGGAGGAGCTACGAAGGTCAACTTTGATTTTTTAAATGGAACCACCTACTTTTTATTGCATATTCTTGCAGCTCATCTCGAGAGCTTTCCAAAACACTATAATTAAGTTAGTTTTCATTAAGTACTTTTCGAGTGATGAGGCTTGAAATCATTTCTTAATTTTACATAAACCGTAAAATATCTTGTAAAATATTCATTTTTCGATTATCTTACCTTAATACTTTTATGTATAAAATAATGAGAGGAATCAATTGGTGTAAAGAAAAAACATGGTTGTTTCTAAGAAAAAATATGTAATTGTTAATTGCAAATTACATATTTTTTCTTCGAAACAACTATGTGTTTTCTTTATACCAATTGATTCTTCTCATTATTTTATACATAAAAGTATTAAGATAAGATAATCGAAAAATGAATATTTTACAAGATATTTTACGGTTTATGTAAAATTAAGAAATGATTTCAAGCCTCATAACTCGGAAAGTACTTAATGAAAACTAACTTAATTATAGTGTTTTAGAAAACTCTCGAGCTCTTGAGCTGAAAGAATATGCAATAAAAAGTAGGCGGTTCCATTTAAAAAATCAAAGTTGACCTTCGTAGCTCCTCTACCCTTTCACCTACAAAAAAACCATTGATCTCAGGTTATAGTTCTCGTAAAACCAAGCAAATGTGGTTTGAAGCATTTTTTTCTATCACCGAAAGCAGCCGAGTTATTCAGGTGGTCTCTTTTAGATGCCCCACCCTGTATATTATTATTATATATATATATAATATAAGATATATAATATTATATTTATTATAAGCTTCGATGCTCGAAAATATAAGTTTTTTTTGGTTTAAAATTTTTAATGTTAATTTATTTACTAACTATATATTATCATCATTATCTCTGTCATTAGGTGCTTTCCATTTACATTAAAACTCAGATAAATATCACTTCTGTTTTTCTTCAACATTCATGTTAAAGAAAGACAGAAGTGAGATTTATCTGAGTTTTGATATAAATGGAAAGCACCTATTATTATAAAAGAACTGTATGTAACGACTTACCATATGATCACTGGTAAGTCGTTGCATATAGTTCTTATTCCTACCGCATTCTCTTATGTCGCCACCGTCAACTCAGAGTTTCACGGTAAGTACTCCGGAGCCTTAAGTATTTGAAAATTTCAATGAGATTCTGTGTATACAAAAGTAGTACAATTTTTATTATTTTTTTACGTACATTTTTTATAAAGCTTGAGGTGCTCTTAAAAATTATCTAATTGGGATTTATTTTATGAGTAAATTGAATTCATTGCATATTTATGTGCATAGAATCTACAAAAAAAATAGCAAACCAATAACTTACATGTTTGTTTTTTATACGGTCCCTGAAAGCGAAACTGATTTGAAGGTTCATATATGAAAAAAGGTCTTACTTTCAACACATTTTTTATACTGATAGACAAGAATAGACAAGTTCTGTTTCAGATAAAACTTTTCCTTAAGATCCCCCCTAAGAGTTAATGAAAATCCCGTTTGCAGATATTTGCAGATGTGAAAATTATGCATGATATAAGAAGTCATCTTTTCGTAACTTATGACGGCAATGACTCGACGAGCGCATTCGGACTAGCTGCCGTGCACAATCGTGGCCGGCGCGCGCAGTTAAAGATAATCATCTTTTAAATTTTTTAAATGTATTTCAATAATTAACTTTGTCCGCTAGGTGGCGGAAGTTCTCGTAGTAAAAAACAAAACAGCGTTGAACGAGGTAGCGAGATAGCGAGGCATTACTGCAGTTATATAGGTTAGTTCATAAAGTTTGTGATATATATATATATATATATATATATATATATTTATATATATATTGAAAGTGTCTATGGCTGCGTTCCGATATTCATCGCTAATACTGAAAATCTATAGTGTACGTGACGTAAACCATAGATTTTCAGTACTGGCAGTGAATATCGGAACGTAGCCATACACTTTCAATATATATATATATATATATATTGAAAGTGTGTATATAATTTGTAGTAACCCTGTATATATGTATATGTATATATATATTTCACATATGTTACATATTTAACGCCGCACGTTTTTCATTTATTATAATATTCTACGAAGTCTTCCGAGTCTTAATCTCCACTGTTCTCTATCGTTCCATTGATCTTCTTTTAGCCTTCTCTCTTATTTATATTTAGAAGGAATTAATATTTTCTACTATGATATTTTGTACTCCCATAATTTCTCGAATTTTCCCATTGCTTACTTTCTCTATTCTAGATATTCCTGCTGCTCCTCTCCAAAGTCCATTTCAGCTATCTTGAGGATTTTCCAATTTTTGCTTTAATAGCCAAACTTCACTGCTTCAGTGTGTAATTATATTGAACAATAATTATATAATTCGTGTTTTTATTGAAAAGACATTAAAATATGGATGTCTTTGAAATAAGTCAAGAACAGTTATGTGTTTGGCTATGGAGCGATCCGCATAAACAGAAATGCAAGATAAATATTCTTATGGATAAAATCAAACACGAATTTAATTTCACTGAAATCCAGTTGGCACAAATAAAACAAAAATTAAATACTTCCTTTTTACTAGTATTTACTAGATACTGGAATAATTCGAATAGATTGCAGCGTGCGTTTAAAAAAAGATACTTATTTTACGGAACAAATGTTCAAAGTTCAATTCAAAACTGTGACTCCTACCCGTTCTTCCATTCAATTTTCTCCTACCCGAAGTTCTACGCGTCGAGGCCGGCCAATGTCAACTTATGAAAATTGTTCTGTTAGAACAAAAAGAAGACGCGTACAGGAGCTTAGATGCAATTATGATCAAGAAGCATTAGCCAAGGCGGTTTTGTTTAAAATCGACGAATCCAGAGAGAAACATACAATTGACGAAGAACGTAACTTTTTAAATACAGTCTTAGCGATGTACATGGATTTGGGAATGTCAAAGGCAAAATATGAAAATCTCCGTTCATACAATTTCCTCCTATTCAAAGACAAAAACTATCCTCCGTATGAAAAATTGAGATGTCTAAAAAAAGATTGTTATCCTGACAATGTTACAATAACGGAACATGGTGCAAGTGTGCATTTACAATCCCTACTTAACCATACCATTCATAGAATTATATCTTCATTAGAACCTTCTCGATTAAATAATATTAATGGAAAAAAATTTATTTTAAATGGCAAGTGGGGCATGGATGGAGCCTCTGGGCAACAAACGATTAAGCAAAGATGGAGTGTGGATGTAAATAATCAATCTCGCATTAATGAAAATAATATTATAAATTCATTAGAAGAATTATCCAAAACAGAAGTCGAACTCATGGAAGATGATGAAAAAGAGTCGGATAAAACAGTCTTCATAATTTCATTTGTGCCACTGAAAATTATTTCGGAAGATAATGATATTTTATGCATAAACGAGCGACCTTCATCTATACGATATTGCCGGCCAATAAAATTCGAATTTACTAAAGAAACGCCTTCAAAAACCTTACAGGAATATAATTTTTATACAGAGGAAATTCGCAAATTGGTTCCAACTATAATAACAAAAGATGAGATATCGTTCACAGTTACGCATGATATTAAATGTACAATGATTGATGGAAAAGTTTGCAATGTACTTACAGATCAAAAATCATCTGCATCTTGTAATATTTGTGGTGCTAAACCAAATTAAATGAATGATTTGAATCTTGTAATGTCTCTAAAGGAAAATAAAGAAAATTATAAATTCGGTTTATCCACATTGCATTGCTGGATAAGATTTATGGAGTGCATTCTACACATTGCATATAATATGGATTTTAAAAAGAGTTATGCTTCGGGACAGAACAAAGTACTGAAACAAAACAAAAAGAAGAAAATTCAACGTGAATTAAAATTACACTTATCTATTAGTGTAGATTTCGTAAGACAAGGGTATGGAACCACTAACGATGGCAACACAGCTAGACGATTCTTCGAAGAACCAGAAAAAGTAGCCAAAATACTCCAAATTGATGCTAATTTAATTCGAAAATTCGGTACTATACTGCAAATCCTTTCATGTGGCTTGGAAGTTGATCTAGATAAATTTGAAAAATATGCCATCGAAACTGCAAAATTATTTATACAGCATTATAGCTGGTACAAAATGCCTCCTGCAATACACAAAGTACTGATACATGGCAGAAAAATAATGGAAGAACTTTCTATTCCCATTGGTCACTTGTCCGAGGAAGCTCAAGAAGCTAGCAACAAAATTTTTAAAAATGCACGAGCACATAATAGCCGATTTTGTTTTCGTGTAGCTAATAATGAGACTACCGACGAATTATGTACTGTTGCGATTACCGGAGACCCTTGGTATGATGCACGCGTTCGAGACGTGGAAAATGATCCGCGTAAGAACTCGGGTTGGAAAATCGAAAACGATCAGCTGTATTTTCGAAAGCCGAACGCTGTAGTATCTCAAGTTGTCGAGCAATGGAAACTTGCACTTCCTAAAGAAGTGCACGCGAACGTTATTAGGGAGGCTCACGATGTTCCACAATCAGGTCACTTGGGAGTCGAGAAAACGTATCAGCGAGTAGCGACTCGTTATTTCTGGCCGCGTATGTTTCGTGAGATCGCCAATTATGTCAGACGTTGTGACGTTTGTCAGAGGACGAAAGTGGAACAGAATGTGCCGATGGGTTTGATGGGACGCCGAGCTGTCGAAACTCCGTGGACGGTAGTAGCGGCGGATATTATGGGTCCTTTTCCGCCGAGCAAAAACGGTAACGCGTACATCCTGGTAATCCAAGACCTGTTTACCAAATGGATCGAATGTAGCCCGCTGCGGAAAGCAACGGGCAAAAAGATTCGCGAGCTTTTAAACGAATTAATCGTTAACCGTTGGGGCGCGCCGCGGATACTGTTGACGGACAACGGTACAGAGTTCATCAACCGCGAATTACAGGCGTTCGCGGGAGAGTATGGCATCGTTCACTCGACCGTATCTCCGTATCATCTTCAGGCAAATCCGGTAGAACGCATCAATAGGGTACTTAAAACTATGATTACGGCGTTTCTCGAAAACGATCATCGCGAATGGGATATTCACTTGGCTGAGTTCAGATTCGCATACAACACGGCGTACCATACCTCCTTACAGGCTACTCCGGCGTTCTTAAATTTCGGTAGGGAACCCCAGCCGGTTAACACCGTGCGTGGGAGACACGAGTCAGCTGTCGAAGTCGCGGAAGCGAATCCCGAGACTTGGAAAGAATTCGGGCTTTGCGAGATTGGGTGGTAGAAAACTTAGAGGCCGCGCATGATAAACAGGCGCATTACTATAATTTGCGAAGACGAGAGCATCGTTTTGCGATTGGCGAGCAAGTCCTAAAGCGGCAGCATGTGTTGTCGTCAGCCGCTCAGAATATTTCAGCAAAGTTAGCGACTAAATACCACGATCCGTTTATTATCGCGAAAATATTGTCGCCGGTGGTATACGAATTGAGAGACGGCTCTAATAGATCGATAGGCAAAGTTCACATCAAGGATTTAAAACCATATAATGTTTCACCTGACCCCCCCCCCCCAGGCATTTGACTCGCTGACGGAGAAGAAGAATGTCGCGAGACGTTCGCGTGAAGTACCGCGACTTGCTCGTCGGCGAGATGCGGCCTGGATTTTGGGCGGAGATGGCCGACGAACTGAAAAATCTGTTCGTGAGGTACATCACGACCTGCGGCGGTGGGGAGCGCGAGCTTCCAACACCGGGAGAGGCCGGAGCCCGGGTGGTCGCCAGCACCCGAGATGCGACGACCGCAACCGCTGTCGACACTGGACTTAAGGCCGCTGTCCAGTCCGAAGTAAGAGATCGGGAGCAGGAACCAGATTCGTCCTTGGAGGACTGGGAGGCCCCCGTCGTGGAGTCTCGGAGGGACAGCCCTTCAGAGCGGCGATCCCCGCCGGCTCCCCGAGACTGGCCGGTGTCTCCATCCGCCTCACCCGCACCGAAGGATCCGGAACCGCCACAGGGCTGCTGGAACTGCGGTTCCCGGGGCCATTTGTCCCGGGAATGCCCCCACGAGAAGACGGGAGAGTACTGCTTCCGGTGTGGCACCCGGGGCTACACGGTACGGACCTGCCCCTATTGTCGCCCGGGATGGTTGGCCCAGGGCCCGTACGTACGCGGTAGAGGCCACCAGGGGCCTGATCCGCCCCGCGGACGAAGAGCCAGGGATAGCGCCCGCCCGGGACCATATTGAGAGCTGGGCTGCCAGCGCCCCGGAACCTCACCATCCGCTGGATCCCCATATTTTCTTTTCTTTGCCTTCCCTCTCGCTCGTCTTGGGAGCCAGGGAAAAACAATTTTTTTTTGTTTTGTCACCTATTGATTTGGCCGTTTATTCTTTTTTTTTTTTGGTTGTCGTCCTAACGGGAGACTGCAATGGGAGGTATTAATAAAGGAGCGTTGATAGACCTCTATGCTATTCTTTTCTTCGTTCCGTTACCTTGGCGTTCCATCTGCCTAATCTCCTTAATAAGTCGGGACCACAAACTCTAGCGAGAGACGAAAGCGCGAAAGTCAATCTTCAGAGTACGAGCTGCAAAAGTGCGTTCCGTCACGTCTCGTTGTATTGCATTTTTTTTGTTGTTTTGTTTATTTTAATTTTTTTTTTGCTCCCGTTTGTTTCGTGTTATTTGTGTCCGCCTCGACTCCGGAGACTTTGGTCGCCCGAACGTGCAAGAACGGAAGGAAAGTCTGATTTAGTGGCCATGATGGGCGACTGAAGTCGATACGGTCTCTCTTGGCATGGGGGGATGTGACGTTGCCGTCACTACGCGCGTCCATCTGCCCCGGAAATCTTGACGGGGCGCGAACCGAGCGGCCGCGCCAGAAAAAGATTGCGAGAGCCGTATCGAAATCTCCGGAGAGACGAGCTATTATTATAATTTCGCGTCGTTACTAATTCTTTTTTTTTGTTATTATTATTTTGTACGTCGGGCAACCCGCCGGAGAACGATCGGAAGGGGCAGGAGAGAAATACGTCCAGCGACTACCGGTACGACATTTGCGACCTTTCATTTGAGAGCGGAGATAGCGCCCGAGGATCGAGACAGCACAGAGTCGCGGGTGGAATTCCCCTCCGCGAAAAGAGGATGAACGGCGGAAAACCAAACAGCTGTCACGGACCGGAATCGGAGGGCCCGGTCGGCGCTATCGTCCAAGAATGGAGGACAAACCATCGACATAAAAGAAGACCGCCGATATCAGGGTCATGGAAATTATGATTTTCGAATTGTCGTGGCCGTAACGGCCCCCGATACGGCGTTGTTGCGGAGCGCAGTAATATCTCGCGTGTCGCGGCGCTATTGGCCGCGAATCCGCGCACCCCTGCGCGCAGGATTGACGCCGCTATCGACCCTGGATCGTGAGATCCAGGGAGACATTCTGGTGCGGTCGCTCTGTGTGTCAAGTCGCTTCCCTTTTTTGTAATAATCTGTCGTGGGTGTAAGTGCGTCACCGCCAAGGTCCGATCGAGAGGACGAGCCGAGGACCATTCCCAGGCCACGGGAGGAAATATCGGTGAGGTTGCCCATCGCTAATTTGTGAGCCACGTACGCGATTTCGTCCGCGGACCGGCCGCTCTGTCGCCGTCGCCATTTTCGTGTCTCGTTGTCGCTCGGTCGTTGTACCGAGCCTTCAATTTTCGTGTATTTCGGGCGACCGGAGACAAGTGACCGAGGCATCAAGGACGATCGTAACGTCGGCCGTAGTCGATACGGAATTGTTCGTCTCTCTTCGGGATTCGGGGTGTTGGAAAACCGCGTAGCGACCGGCTCTCGTATATCGACCGCGTTTCGCGAAGTGATGATTGCCTTCGCTTGCCGGGCGGTCGAAAAGAAATGTCGACGCCGCGTAAGACATCCCCGCAATCGATCTTTGTGCGACGTTTGTTTTAATTAGCGTGTAGGTGTGTTTGTGATCGAGCGTATTGTTGTCTTTGTCGCGCTCATTGGCTGGTGTGTTGCGTGTGTGTGTGTGTGTATCGCGATGCGCATTAGATTGCGGTAGGTCGCGAATACGAGAAATTCACGCGTGTCGGAATAATTTTAAGAACCCCTTTTTCGTTGGGAGCGGCGGAATCAGCGTCCGACGGCGATCGATTATCGATCGCTACGCCCGTGCTCACCGTCAACGAGCTCTCGCTCGTCTTCGCCTATTATTGAGTAAGTCCCACACATAAAGTATTCTCGTTGTCTCGCGATTGCGAATCATTGAAATTATCGCCGCGAGTAAAAGCGAGGCGGAAATATAATATTACGGCGAGGAGGCGTTCGGCGAATGATAGCCGCAAGAACGATTCCGCGAATCTCAGACCATTTCGATCACCGTTGTCGCGCTCCGGCAAATATTTGTAATACGTCATTTTTCTATTATTTGCAAGCTCAATTACCTTTTGATATTCGATTATTTTTCTCACCTTCTGTATTTTTTTTTGTATAATTTTTTCTAACTACAGTATCTGCCTCTAACTTTCATCGATTTCTGTTACTTTTGTTTTAATAAATTTGTTATTTTTTTGTTTATTATTCTGAATTCGCGTAAGTTATTTAAATGTCGCTGTGAGTGTTTAATTGGTGGTTCGCCCGCTTAATCTCTCCCGTTTCACGGAGCCTCTTAATAAAAGGTTATAGAAAACCTTCCAATAACCCTGCCCCTCTACCGTTAGGCGAGCTAGTCGGCCCGTGGCGAGAAAGGTCCGTGTTTGTCGCGAATTTCGCGTTTCGCGAAGTGATACGTGAAAGACCGTATCTGGCGCCCAACCTCGAGATCTCGAAACGGCCTTCGTTTCGCCACGGCTAGCGCAGGAGCACCCTCCATCCCGGCTCCCCCGAACGCGAGTACCTTTTCCGCTCTCTCTTTTTTTTTGACGACGTTGTCATTCCCCACCTTTCTCTCTAACATTCGAGAACTATCGTTTATAAATTAAAATTGAGAAACTCGTCGCAATATATATATATATATATATATTGTTACGTCCCTGGTTCGAGTCGCGGTCGAGTCCGTCGTGGAAAGAGAAAAAGTCCGTCGTCAAGAGGTTGTTGACAGCGGCGGCTGTCATTTTGAGTCTGGAGCCAGCTGTCAAGCTGTGTGGACGCGTTTCTCTTACGAGCCTATCCGTGTTATTAATATTGTGTATTTACGTTCTGAGTTACCGTTGGTGTTGTAATTATGCAGTGCATTAAAGTTCATTAGTTTCTTTAAGTGCTTGTTTATTTAGCGCGTCCCGCGAGCGGCCGATCTTTTTACCGCGAGCCTTCGATATTAATCGAAGTCCTCGCCCCGGGCGTAACATTTTGGGGGCTTGTCCGGGATAGAACGGACGGCAGTGATTTTTGTGCGATGGCAACGCTAGCTGCAAAGAGGAGGAGGTGCGAGCAATCCGAGTCGCCGTCGGAACCGAGAGCGACGGAATCGAGAGCGTCGAAGTCGGCGGCGTCGGAGACGGCGAGGGCGACGGAGTCGGCCGCTTCTGCGAGGAAGCCGGTCTCCACAGTCACAGCTAAGTCGCTCCAATATTATAAATAATAATTTTGTGAGAGCGGCTAAACGCAGTCAGATCGGCACGCGTGGTTTGTTTATGTTAAAAAAACGTTATGTTAAAAATGTTTCCTTTTTTAAAATTTTCTTTTTAAAAAAAGAATGAACTGGTGTGTGAAAAATTAAGACGGGCTCGGATGTATCTCGCGTAGAGATAATTCTTCTTTAGAATTCTGGGATGATAATATTCGTTGTGCTTTCCGATGTTTGTTTAAATAATGGTTGTTTTGATTCTTATTATTTCTTTGAAAGGGAGTATTCGTATTTTCGCATTTGGAGAATTGTAATGGTTGAGCAATCCTCGAAGAATTTTGGGAGGGACTCCCAAATTATTTTGATTAGGGAATGATTCTACATCCGAGGCCCGAAAAGAAAGATATGGATGAAAAAAGTTAGTGCTTGTTACTCGTTACATTGTTTTTATTTTAAGGAAAAAAAAATATGAAGACGCATTCGAGTGATCTGACCGTGGCAAACCTTGGAAAAAAAGAGATCTTCAATTGAAGGCTGCCTCACCCACCTGTATGAAGTTAGCACCTCATTTTTCAAATTTTAAAATTCTAAAAGTTGTTCCAGGTTGTTCTAGACTTGTTCTAAATTGTTCCAGAAAATTAAATTTTTATAATAAAAATTTTCGCGGAAAATAAAAAAAAACGATTTTTTGACGTGGCACCCCATTTTTCGAAAATCAAACTTTTAAAGGTTGTTCCAGATTGTTCTAGTTGTTCCAAACATTGTTCCAAAGTATTAATTCTCCAAACAAAGAATTTAAAAAGATATAATAAAAAAATAGAATCGAGCGAAAAACAGTATTTTTACGTCTACAGCTATAATTATCATCTTCTGAAGCCCAAATTACATATTTAAACTAATAATTAACGGAACAATCCAGAACAACTCTTATTTTTGCCAGAACAAATTTTTAAAGGGCACTTTACTCTTGGAGGTAGACATATTTTGTCGATTTTTTTGTCATTATCGATCGAAAACGGCGCGTTAGCGACACCAAACTGTAGAACAATATCAAATAAGCATAGAACAACCTGGAACAACTTTGATTTTTGCCAGAACAAATTTTTAAAGGGCACTTTACTCTAGGAGGTAGACATATTTTTTCGATTTTTTTGTCATTTTCGATCGAAAACGGCGCGTTAGCGACACCAGACTGTAGAACAATATCAAATAAGCATAGAACAACCTGGAACAACTTTGATTTTTGCCAGAACAAATTTTTAAAGGGCACTTTACTCTTGGAGGTAGACATATTTTTTCGATTTTTTTGTCATTATCGATCGAAAACGGCGCGTTAGCGACACCAGACTGTAGAACAATATCAAATAAGCATAGAACAACCTGGAACAACTTTGATTTTTGCCAGAACAAATTTCTAAAGGGCACTTTACTCTTGGAGGTAGACATATTTTTTCGATTTTTTTGTCATTTTCGATCGAAAACGGCGCGTTAGCGACACCAAACTGTAGAATAATATCAAATAAGCATAGAACAACCTGGAACAACTTTGATTTTTGCCAGAACAAATTTTGAAAGGGCACTTTACTCTTGGAGGTAGACATATTTTTTCGATTTTTTTGTCATTTTCGAACTGAACATATAGACATATTTTTTTTACTTTTTTAAAATTTTTTTTTACTTTTTTTGTCATTTTCGAACTGAACATATAGACATATTTTTTTTACTTTCTTTGTCATTTTCGACCGACAACGTCGCGTCAGCGATACAAAATGTCTCTATATATAATTGATCTATTGTTTAAAATCGAGTTTTAACGGCTTAGAGTAAAAAGAAGCAGAAGTACTCTTGTTTTTTCCACTGATTTTCAAAATCGGTTCGATTGTACGAAATCGATGATGATTTTTGAAAGTAATGGAAAAACCAAGAGTATTTTGCCGAATCCTCTCGGCACATGAAATTTAAATGTAAAGAAATGTTAATAAAGATGAACAGAAAGCAATGCTTCTATAACTTAGGATAAAGGTTTTTTAGACTTTAATGTACACTATTAAATGCGGATTTATTATAGCATTGCTTTTAATGCCTTTTGGCTTACGGCTCAAATCGTCAAATTCTGTCCAGTTTTCGTTACATTTAATATATGCTGTATAATGTCCTACTGACGTGATTGACGTACCACCATAAAAATTTACTATTCCTGCTAATTTATATTCACAGTCATTTAGAATAATGTGATCGATGAAGCTATTTAAATTGTAATTATATTGACTGATATTATGTTCAATGAACAAATGTGATCCATATTCTATATATGTTTGAAGGCTCTTCTTGCATGTTTTACAAGTTTTGTTGTTGTAAATTTCTGCGATATATCCTGTAATGGCTTCGTCTAATTTTTTATACCCATGTTCTTCTATTATTTTTGTTTTAATAGGTAAAATAATTCCCGACCGAGAGTTACTATTTTTACATTCGTTGCATGTATTTTTAATTTTGTAACTCGGATTTTCATTAAATACCTGCTCACATAAGGTATTTACATTAGAAAGAGCATCTATAATTATTATGTCAGAAGTTGTTCCATTTCGAATAAAATATTCTACCTTTTTCAACAGTTCCGCCCTTTTTTTATAAATTTTTTTAGTCGGTCCTTCTTGTATATATTGTCTAATGAAAGAAAACATTTCTGTCGATTCTGTTTGTAATGTGTTGTTAAAAGATTCAAACATAGTTGCACTTGCAAGTACTACTGTGATCAAAAAATAAGGTGAAATTGTTTATAACTTTTAAAATCTTTATTTATTCTTCTAAATCTATTTCATCGCCTTCAAAGTACTCCCCTCCCGATACAATACACTTATGCCAACGTTTTTTCCAATCCTCGAAACAATTGTTGAAGTCGATTTTCGGAATGGCCTTCAAAGCGCGCAGCGATTCGGTTCTTATCTCCTCAATCGTGTCGAAACGGTGTCCCCGGAGCGGTCTCTTGAGCTTAGGGAATAGCCAGAAGTCACACGGTGCTAAATCAGGCGAATACGGTGGTTGTGGAACGATATGAGTTGAATTTTTGGCGAAATGGTCTCGAAGAACCAATGCAGTGTGAGATGGTGCATTATCGTGGTGCAAAAACCAAGAATTGTCTGCCCATAATTCTGGCCTCTTTTTGCGAATAGCTTCACGTAAACGTTGCATAACGCTCAAATAATATTCCTTGTTAACAGTTTGGCCCGGCGGAAGGAATTCATAATGCACCACACCACGATAATCGAAGAAAATTGTTAACATGACCTTGATTTTTGAACGACTTTGGCGCGATCTTTTCGGTCTTGACTCACCTTTTGCACGGTATTCGCTTGATTGGTCGGTTGTTTCTGGGTCGTATGCATAGATCCAAGTCTCATCTCCAGTTATCATGCATTTCATTTTATCCTGATAGTCAGAAAGCATTGTTTCACAGACTTCAACGCGACGCTGTTTTTCCAAAAATTGAGTGTTTTTGGCACTAAACGAGATTTCACTTTTCTCAGGCACAAAACATCTTTCAAAATGGTCTGGACTGATCCAAATGAAATGTTATAGTATCAGCGAGGTCTCTAATTGTCAATCGACGATTCTTGAGCACCAAATCTTTGACTTCCTTGACGTGTTGTTCATCGGTTGACGTTGATGGTCGTCCAGGGCGATTTTTGTCTTCAGCACTTTCTCTGCCTTCTTTGAATTGTTTGTACCACTTGTAAACATTTTTTTGTGACATAGCCTGGTCACCGAAGGCCTTCTGCAACATTCTCAACGTTTCTGCAGCAGAAATTTCATTCCGCAAACAAAATTTAATGCAACTTCTTTGCTCAACAAAATCAAACATTGTAAAAATCGCTAAATTAACTTTTTGTTGTTCACAAAACACGTGCGCAACTATTGACAAATGCAGATATCGGCATGAAATTTGACACACAGATGTCAGGAACAATTAAAAAAAAGAGTATCGAAGAGCCTGCGTATTTTAAATTAAAAATTTCACCTTATTTTTTGATCACAGTAGTATATGGACTAAACTGTCAAATGCACAAGTGTTTAGAACTATGTATGTTAATTTTTTTTCTGATATCGCCGTACAAAGGTTACCATTTTTTAAAAGCGTGATTCCAACAGCGTTTTTGGCAATACTTATTGTATTCCAGTCAGGTCTTTCTTGTAAATATGATCGCTTTATCTTTGTGGGAATATTTTTATTTTTCCAATTCTGTTCAAATAATAAATCATTTTTTTCTTTTTCAGGGGAGGAACTTGAATGATTTTCTTCTGTTTCTATTACAGACTCCATACTCAAAGAGATGTTATTATTAAGATTTTCTTCCGTTTCTATAGTACTTTCCATAAGCAAAGAAGTGTTATTATATTGTTGTGATTCATTTTCCATTACTCTCTTATCACTTTGCTGTAATTCATTTTCCTTAAAATCACTTTCGCGAACTGCTGCAACTAGTTTCGCTTTCCCGGAAAATGATTTCAGGTGTAGGCTTACAAATTTATCTAATCTCATTGGCCTACAATCATTTTTTAGAACTCTATTTTTCAAATCATTAAATTCCCCTTCTACGGCCGCAGAGCTAGCACTAAATTTTGAACATTTAAACACATCGAGCATTACTGCAGTATATAATGGAAAATATGGTACTAATTTTCTTATTCGTTCGGTCAAAGAAGGAGCAAAATAAATATTAATGTCGTCGCCTGTTTTAGAAATGTTTTGATTAATCTCCTCAAATAAATTTTTTATCCATGTATCAATATTACTGTTATCATTACTATTATCACTAATTAAATCATTATCGTCAATATCGATTTGCTTCTCGGATTCAGTTAAATTTTCCGTCAGTGTTGATAAATTCGAATCTTGAATCCTTTCTTTTAAGTATTCGTAAGCTTCTTGTCCTAGGCTTTTTAATCCATTTTTTTCTTTGCCATATCCTTCGCTGTTACACAAAATAATGATATTCCGTATTGTATTTTTAAATTCACTAAAATTAGTTATTTTTGTTAAATAACCCATTAATAACAAATAAAATGTCCTAACTCTTGGGTGTAATTGTTTCATTTCTTTCCACTGTGCTACTAAGTGCATGTAATGCGCAATGTCCAATCGTAAGCAACATGACGGTAAATGATACGGCATACTTGTGACATAATAGAAGCACTGCTGCAAGTAATCTTTTAAGTTTTTACAGTTGCCACCGAGCCTCATGCGTACGCGGCTCCACCCTCGGCAGCTCGGCGTACGCAACTCCGCTTCGAGCTCGAATTTGATACTCCGTTATCACTGTATGCGCTGCGCTGTTCTAATACTGCCCAAAGCTGACCGAGCATAGTTATTGCTTCCTTAGAGAATCTTTTACTAGAAATTTAATAATTCTTTCATGTGGAAATATTTTAGTTCTTACGTAGATTTAAGTCTATAGTTTATTTTTTTATGAATTAAATTACGTATTAAGTTAAGTTATATTAAGTCTAATATTAAATAGTAATAAGTTTTGAGTATGTTTTTTTTCCATTCTTACGTAGATTTAATCCTTGTAGTTTAATATTTTCTTACGCATTAAGTCAAGTATTAAAATTTAAATATTTAGTATAGTAAGTTTAACATTAAGTAGTAATAATAAGTAATAATAATAGTTTTGCATAAGGTTTTTTCTCATTCTTACGTAGATTTAATTCTTGTAGTTTAATATTTTCTTATGTATTAAGCTAAATATTACAATTTAAGTATTAAGTTGAGTATTAAGTTTAGTATTAAGTAGTAATAATAAGTTTTACATGTGGTTTTCGTTCTTCTTTGCATAATTTTAATTCTCATAGTATATATATATATATATATATATATATATATATAATACATATATAACGTTTTTTTTCCATCCTTTCATACATTTGATTTTCTTTGTATTATTAATATTTTTTATATTACTCTTATTATCTTTTATTAAAATGGCGAAGCATGTCAATTATCTTTTAGATATTCTTTTGTCTAATAAGTTTCGCGATATTATCGACGAATTTGGAAAGCCCGTCATTCCAAGTTCACCGATATATTTGACGATTAGTGAAATCACTAAAAATGATCCAGATAAAGCTCATTATTTAAAGCCGAAATATATTTATATTCTTTTAAAAAATAATCGATACGGTTTATGGGATAAAATTATAGAATATCACAATGTTAAGGTCCAATCAACAATAACATCTGATATTTCATTAAACGATACAAACGAATCAAACGGTGTGAGTAGGTATACAGGGCCGGTTCTAACGCAGGTCCTCTCAGGGGGGGTGAGGCGCGAGGGGATCTCAGCGGCGCGGGGGAATGACGTCACGCAGGATGGAGGGGGTTTTCGGTGGCGTGGGGGAATGACGTCACGCGGGACGGAGGGGATTTCGTAGGCGCGGGGACTGCGGGGCGGGGCGCGGGACGCTTGGGGACGTGCTTTTTTTTTATGACAAGTATAAACAATCATAAACCGATGTCCGGTTGATAAACAGCGGTATTTCAAGAGGATTGGATATTATAGGGCCAGAATTATTTTCTAGGAATAATTGCAACGTATCAGCACCGATGTTCGGCTGCTTTGTACCGTTGCCGCGCGTGTGAGAGAGAACGATAATATCGCAAGAATAACGCGTGCGAGAGAGAATCATAGCGCAAGACAACGCGTACGAAAGAGAGAACAATATCGCTATACTTACAACTAGCGCAAGAGAGAACGATAGCGCGTGCGAGCGAGACAACGATAATATCGCGTGCGAAAAGAATGCGAGAGCACGCAAAGGATTGGAGCGCAAGGCGTGTAAATAATTGCATTTTTTTTTTGGTTACAATTAAAAATATATAATTTATTTAAATGTGTGTGAGTTTAATAAAAAAGTATATAATATAAAAGAAAAATAATATATAAAATAATGCGGGCTGTAAGGGGGAAGCCGTTTCTGAAAACAGAAGAAAACATGCATTTCATTAGTTTTAAATTATTTAATAATTTATTTTAAAATACTTTTGATATATAATAAATTGTAAGTTACTTACAATGTTATCCATGATCCATTTATTTAATTTATGCAAATAGGGCACATGTCGCAGGCCAATATTTGATTCAAGGATTTTTTGCACTCTTTGCATGACATACTTTCCAAAAAAGCATAAGCTATGGTTCTATGTTCTCGAACAGAACTAATTTCTTCATACTGATGCGGATCTTCTAGAAAGCATTCGGTACAATATTTTGATCCATTTTCCATATAATAATAAGAAATGCAGCATATTTTTGTTGCTTGGTTGTATGTCATTATTTCAGATATGCTTAAATCTCTCTGTTTTTTTTGTAACCGTTCATCAAGAATATCGACACTATTGTCACTATCATAATCACTGTCCTTCGCCAAGGGTTCTATATCAGATTCATCATCTTCCATCCTCTCTCTCTCCTCTCTCTCTATCTCCATCCTCTCCGCCACAGCTGGATCCATCCAATAATCGTAACCATCATCCGAATCGTCGTCGATGATAATTACGTTTTCTTCAGCCATTGCACAAGACCACCGAAACACAGAAGAGCAACGAAAGAAATGACACTTTAGTGCAGCAGACTCCTCTTCATTATATATATTTTTAACATAAACAATATAAACGCGGGGGAATAACGTCACGCGGGACGGGGATTTCGTAGGCGCGGGGGCTGCGGGGCGGGGGATGCTTGGGGACGCTTGGGGATGTGTTGGATGTTTTATGACAAGTATAAACAATCATAAACCGATGTCCAGATGGTAAACAGCGGTATTTGAAGAGGATTGAATATTAGGGCCGACCCAGAATTATTTTCCATATTTTTTTTTTCTAGGAAGAATTGCAACGTAGCGCTGATATTCGGCTGCTTTGTGCCCTTGCCGCGCGCGTGTGAGAGAACGAATTCTTTCTGAGATGTAAATAAATGATTATTATGATGCACCATACTTATTTATTTTACACAAAGATGAAAAGGTTTAGACGAAATACAGGGAGGATTGAAGCGCATCAAGTCACAGTACGTGATTTGAACGCGCATCGACACGTCGCGTCGGTATAGTAAAAGTATAGTCAAAAAGTATAGTGTTCTGTCAGTGTTGTGTGATAATATATATAAAAATGGAAGACGAAGATCACGCGTTGTCATCTGACAGTGACTGCATTAGTGACTGTAGTGAGAACTCCACGGAATTCAGAGAGAAAATAGTGTCTGTTGCGGAAATTAATGCTTTAAACGCACGTAGTACAAAATTTTGTATCATATACAGTTATTATTCCACGGGTGGTGCTCTAGCTGTATGTCCTTCGTGTATGATTGCATTGCAAGGCGTGGATAGCCAAATGATGTATGCTATTAGAAAACATAAAATTGAGACACTTAATGCGATGGATGGACGATTCTGTTCAAGGTGTAGCGAGCCGTTGTATATAAGATTTCCATGCAATATGTGCCCAATTTGCACTCTGTGAAAAAAAAATGGAAAATATCGAACAGACTGAACGCGACCTGGTGGAGCAATCCAACCAAATTGCCACCTTGGGCAAATATTTTGCATGGCTACAACGATGCAACGAGTACATCGAGTCGCTGGAAGAGCAAAGTCGGATCAAACGACTACGATTATCGATCGGGAATCGACAATCATTGATTGCTCGGATCGCGCGACTCGAAGGTGCAAAGACTCGATTGCAGAGACAGTTTATGCCCAGTGGTGGTAATTACAGTGGCGACAATAACGCGGGTGCCGGATGTAGCGCGCATCAAAATGAACTTGTGTGGCGCGAGATTGATACCGCGTTCGATAACCGTATTCTGACCGGTGCTGTGATTAACGCAAACCATATCGAACCTCGTCAATTTCTCGATGACGCCAAAGACATTGTGATAGAACATGTGCAGGACGTTATAAGAAGACACAACAGTGTAAAAGTGAACACTATATTCAATGGTGAATTTGTGTCGGGTGATAAGCGCGCAAATAAAAGTATTAATACGAGAAATAGTATTACTGCGAACTCTTTCGCACATCCGATTTACACGAGTGGTACGAGCGTCGCGTTATCGAACCCACTCTAGCATCGCTGGAAGAATTTCAGGAACGCGATAGCGGGTGGGCATTGTCGCGAATACAGAATTTGACTGTAAATATAAATAAGTATAATCCTATGCGCGCGGGATGTCATATAAAATTACCGCGGGAGATTGTGATGAAGAGAGCGGTGATTAACGTACAATCAAAAGACAATGCGTGTTTCGCGTGGGCAGTGGTGGCCGCTCTATATCCCGCTGAAAGAGACACGAATCGGGAATCTTCATATCCCCACTATACGACGGTGTTAAATGTACAAAATATTGAGTTTCCGATGACGTTGAACCAACTAAAAAAATTTGAACTTGTCAACGATATTTCGATCAACGTCTACAGCATCGAGAAAGAAAACAGCATTGTCCCGGTACGTCTTTCGGAGCAGAAACGGGATAAACACGTCAACCTGTTGTATGTGGAAGACGGCAACAGCGTCGGGCATTTCGCTTGGATCAAGAACTTATCCCGGCTCGTGAGCTCGCAACTAAGCAAAAAGGACCATAAGAAATATATCTGCGATCGGTATGTATAATTTAAATAATTATAAGTTATGTAGCAAATTGTATATAAATCTTTAATTTTTAAAAAAATTTTTATTTTCTTTTATAGATGCTTGCATTACTTTAATTCGGACGACAAGTTGCAGTCGCATACTGTCGACTGCGGAAAAATAAACGACTGCGCTATCCGGTTACCGAGCGATAAGGACAAGTGGTTATCGTTCAACAATTACAACAGGAAAGAGCAGCTTCCATTCATCGTGTACGCCGACTTGGAATGCGTTCTGGCCAAGATGGAGGAAGAGAAGAATATGTGCCAGCACCATCAAGTATTTAGCATAGCATATTATATACATTGCTCGTACGACGACTCATTATCCGCATATCATTCGCGTCGCAGTACCGATTGTATAGCATGGTTCGTCGAGCAACTTAAAATGTTAGCATTTCGTGTAAAAAATATTTTAACTACTAATGTCCCTATGGTAGATTTAACATTCGAAGAGTGTGAAAAATTTAAAAGCGCTACTCAATGTCATATATGCGAAAAACCGTTCGCGCAAGACGATACACGCGTACGCGATCATTGCCATTTGACTGGACGGTACAGAGGTCCCGCGCATTCAAATTGTAATTTAAATTATAAAGAGTCTTTCTGTATTCCGATAGTGTTTCATAATTTATCCGGTTATGATTCGCATTTCATTATCGAGGAAATAGCCACAGCGTTCGAAGGGAAAGTCGAGTTACTTCCAATAACGAAAGAGAAATATATATCGTTTACCAAAAATGTCGATCTTAAGAAAGAAAAACCAAAAAATCAAGTAAAATTACGCTTCATCGATTCATTAAAATTTCTTACGGCAAGTCTCGACAAATTAGCATCTTATCTAGATAAAGATAAACTGGATATTTTAAAATCAGAATTTCAAAATTTATCGAGTGAAAACTTCAAATTATTAACACGAAAAGGTGTGTTTCCATACGAATACATCGATTCCGTTGACAAATTGCAAGATACATGTTTACCACCGCGCGAATCATTTTACAGTTCCTTAACCGGTGAAACTATATCCGAGAGCGATTACGCGCACGCCGAGACCATCTGGACGCGATTCTCCATTCGAACGCTAGGCGAATATAGCGATTTATATCTTAAAATCGATGTTTTGTTATTAGCCGATATTTTTGAAAACTTTCGCGATAGTTGCATCAAAAGTTACGGACTCGACCCTGCGTATTACTATACTCTACCCGGATACACGTGGGACGCCATGTTGAAGCATACAAAGATTACGTTCGAATTGCTTACCGACATCGACATGGTCATGTTTATCGAACGCGGTATACGCGATGGTCTGAGTCAGTGTTCGGGTAGATACGCTCGCGCTAATAACAAGTACATGCAACAATCGTACGATCCATCGAAACCATCGTCGTATTTGATGTATTTCGATGTAAATAATTTATACGGATGGGCAATGTGTCAACCGTTGCCCTATGCCGATTTTCGATGGGTCGACGACGTGTCGAATTTTGACGTAGCATCGATCGCGTTAGATTCGCCTACGGGTTATATCCTCGAAGTCGATCTCGAGTACCCGCAACATCTTCACGATACGCACACTGACCTTCCGTTTTGTCCGATACGCGACAAGCCGCCCGGCAAGCGGCAAGACAAACTCCTCGCAACATTATACGATAAGAAGCGTTACGTGATACACTACCGTAATCTACAGCAATGTACGCGACACGGCCTTTGCGTTACAAAAATACATCGACTTTTACAGTTTTCACAATCTCCGTGGCTTCGCAGTTATATCGAATTAAATACACAGTTTAGAACACTCGCGAAAAATGATTTTGAAAAAAATTTATATAAACTGATGAATAACGCGGTATTTGGCAAGACGATGGAAAATGTGCGTAATCGTGTCGACGTAAAATTATTAACAAAGTGGGACGGACGATACGGCGCAGAAGCAATGATAGCGAAACCAAATTTCCATAGTCGAAGTATTTTTTCAGAGAATCTCGTTGCCATAGAGTTACGCAAACTAGAAGTAAGATTTTATAAACCAATCTATGTCGGCATGTGCATACTAGACATTTCTAAAACGTGCTTGTACGAATTTCACCACGAGTACATGTTTCCTTTGTATCGCGACAAATGCCGAGTAATGTACACCGAAGAGATAGTCTAAAATAATGAATGGTAATGTATATGAAAAAGAAGGCGAATCCGTTGATAGAAAGAGGGAACGAATAAAAAGGAGGGGAAGGAGAAAAAGATAATGAGAGCAAAAATGTACGCGTTACGAGTCGATGGGAAAAAGGATACGAAGAAAGTTAAAGGCGTCAAGAGCAACGTTGTCGCGAGAACGATAATGTTTGACGATTACACACGGTGTTTGAAAGAAGAAATTGAAATGACGCGCCAGCAGTCGTGTATAAGATCGAAATTGCACCAAGTATACACAATCCGCGAGACAAAAATTGCTCTGAGTCCGTACGACGACAAGCGGTATATCGTACTCGAAACCACCGATACGTTACCGTGGGGGCATTATAAGATACCATTGTAAAATGTGTGTGTGTGTGAAAGAAATATTAATAAAGATTTTTGTAATTTTTATATTTCATATATTTTTATGTAATGCATATCTCATACATCTTATATTAAAAATACATGTACTATCGCAAGGAATATTGATAAGGATTTTTATGTATATTTTCATTTTTCAAATATTATATATGTTATACACATATATTTTTCCAGAAAATTAAAAATAAACACTGTATGAATTAAATCACATTGTCTTTATGTATCCAAGAATTGTGCGAATTGTCAAATCCCAACCATTTCACGTAAACCTCGTCACCCCTCCTACGCAGTACTTTCTCCACGAGATACACGTCCGGATAATTCGCGCGATGCAACTCGTGCTCGTAGAACGCTCCAGCGATAGATTTTTTGCGATAATCCTCAAGTAGATAGCTTACGGGATTAGTATGCTGCACTTTTACAATTTTAAACACTTCGGTTGTCCAATTTGTAACCTTTCTCAAAAATTGTCTTGTACTTGCTAACGCGTACCGAGTCACCTACTTTGAATTTTGCCGGACCCGCGATATTTACACGATTATACACAGTAGCCAAGAGTCTTTCAGCGACCGCGAGGGTAACGTCGACGGGTCGCATACCGATCGTTCGATGCTTGCGCGCGTTGTAATCCGATACGAGTCGCGGCAACGCGCTGATCCACTTGTAAGATCCGTTTAGCGTAAACATCTTCCACATGTCGTTTTTCAGCGTGCGATTGAATCGCTCAACGATCGATGCCTTCAATACTGAATATGTAGAATAGTGATTGATGTCATGTTTCCGCATGAGCCGTTGCACATCAGCGTTATAAAATTCCTTCCCCATATCAGTCTGTAAGTTTTTCGGACATCTTTTGCTATTTCGAATTATCTCAGCGATAGCGTCAGCTGTCTCGCTTCCGCCTTTACTCTTGAGTGGTGCGGCCCACGCGTACTTGCTCAACGCATCGATGACTGTGAGTATGTAGTGGTAACCTCTGT
>JALHBL010000663.1:0-13622 GCA_023638675.1 Camponotus pennsylvanicus
TGATAAGCTGTGATAAGACAAATGACATATATAATAGACTTTGCATAAGAATACACACACATTCACAGCTTTTGCAACATTAATTATCGCAATAAAAATGATTCGACTTTATTTATATAAATTCTGTTTTACAGATTCTTCATTAGCTACCAATTCCAATGTTACATTAAATATTGATACAGCAAATGTAAATTATGATATCGAAAATGTTTCGACAATATTAAATAAGGTTTCTGATGTAAAACAGAGCCTTCAATGTTGTGATGAATTTGACTCTACTTCTAAAATATATGAAAATGCGAATGTCATTGAGAAATCTAGAAATTCTAAAAAAACTGCAAAGATTTTAAAAATAGAAAATGTTAATATATTAGTAAAAAAGACAACGCTTCCCATGCATACTGAGAAGATTAATAATATTACGTATAATAATGCGCAGCTAAACAATACATATAGTTTTACTAATAACAATAATGTTTTTTCAAATGCAAACAAGACTTTCATTATCGATAAATCAGATGATACATTCGCTCCAGATGCGGAATCCACACCTACAGAGAAACAATTGGAGCATGAAAACAATGATAATTCTGAGTCTGATACATCCATTACATTTAAGAATAATTTCGATGATAGTTTTCATTTGTCAGATTGTTCTACGCCTGAAAGTACAGATGAAGATGAAGCTGAAAGTACACATGAATATACGATTAATACTAGTAAAAATAAATCTATAAATAGTACATTAAATTTGACATCATCTTTATCTAAAATATGTGATGATAGAAATATGTATGTGGAGACTTCTGACAATCTTAAATCGAAACTAAGTATGTGCCTCTATTGTAAAAACTTGCAAACGCAAATTGCAAGGCATTTAGAATCAGTTCATAAAGACCAAATTACCTGATGAATGTAATACAGAATCCGATTTAAATATTTTAACATCAAAAAAAGCAAAACAATCTCAACAGATGTCTGAAAGAGAGAATGACATAAATAATAATACACAGAGAAAGAAAAAGAAAAGTAAGTTTAAATAATTTTTATTAAGATTAAGTATACACATGTTTCTCTTTATTTACCATATATATATACAATATTATTTCGTTTACTAAATACACTAAATTAACATAATTTTATTATTATTTTAGTATGTCTTGCTGGTTCTACAAGAAATAGTATTCATAAGATCAGATGGACGGAAGATGAACGCGCAATAGTTTTATCTTCATGTCAAACGGCTGTGAAAAATAAAAAATTACCATCTCTTCATGAAATTAATGGAATAAAAATCAAATATCCTGCATTAAAGGCCCGTACAAGTGCTCAGATAAAAACTTGGTTACATAACCAAATAAAAAAAATCTTAAAACTATTATCATTAAAATGTGTCGTTAAAATTGCTTTTGTCGTATACTTGTCGTATTCTTTGCTATTGTCGATGATTTCATTATTATCGTTTTACATAAAAAAGAATATCTTATTACAGTTTGTGGTAAGTTACTTAAATATCTTAAAATTATATAACTTCTTTCTGACTCAACACAGCAAAAAAATGTTTTTATTTCAAAAAACTTTTTTTTTGCTGTGTTAGAGTCACAATTCAAAAATTGTGACATCTTCACAAATTACGAGTAGTGCTTTAAAAAAATACTATATGGAACGATGAAAGAATTCCATTATACATTATACCAATGTGATATATCTTCATTAAGGTTCAGTTCAAAAATAGTCTTACATTTGTTTTATTATAAGAATTACATATATTTAAGGTTATTTAAGAGTATATTAAAAGTATTTAATAGACAAGAAGTTATTATTTTCTTAAATAGAGCTAATTTATTATTTTTTTATTCAAGATAGATTTTATCATAGTTTAATTTGAGTTATAATTGTATTTTATTTTGTTTTAAATTTTCTTATATATCATAAATATACATCTCATTATATGTAATTTCTCTAAATGTATGTAATTTTATTAATAACATTAAATATGATATATTGTACATGATATATTAAACATAGAATACATATAACTTTTGTTAAAGCATAGTTAAAGCGAACAAAACTCAACTGAGTATGATAAAGCATTTATATTTGATACATATGATTTATTCAAATAGATATTTCAGAATTTAAATAAGATTTTAAAGGAATTTGAAAAAGTAAATATGTATCAGCAATTAAGATAATTTTCAAGTATAGATACATATTTCATATATAGATAACAAGTTAAATTGAATAACATGTAAATTATATATTTATTCACATTTATTTGCACAATAATTATAAATTTTTGTTAACGTTTAGAAATATATTTGTGTAATGTTTAAATAGTTGTATTAACAAAAACAGAAAAACAATTTTATTTAATAAGAAATATAATATATCTTTTAATGTATTAATAAACATATAATTGGATTTTATTTTATATATTAAACATTTGTCTATTAATAAAATAAATAAAAATACAGAATGTTTGTAAACAATTTAGTTTGTAATTGCAAAATATATATATAATATTTATATAATAAAAACATAATGTTTAGTAAATTTAAATCTTCCCATGCATTAAAAAAATTGTTTAATTTTAATTTGTACATTGTAAGGGTATGGCAATCTCCTGTGAGAGAAACCACGTTGTTAGGAATGGATGAGCCGGGAGAGGAATGCCTGAGGGTTGAGATTCAGGTTTATTAAACACAGTAAATGACCCGAAGAGTATCGATATAAAAACTGTGTATTTATTAGTTACACAAGCACGAAATAAGAACAACGTTAATAATGCCTGAGTAACGACCACGGCCAAAAGGCTTAACCGGTTAACTACACAATAAAAACCGCGTGCTAAGAACCTCGTGTGTTGACTGTATGACCGCCGGAAGAAGAGTGACCACCGGTAGTCGCGGTCGCTTATCTCGGGACGCGCCAAGATCCTGCGCAGCCAATCGGCTTGCGCTACGTCACTCAAAGAGGCGCACCAGCGCTATCGCTACCGCACGCCAGCGCCATTATGGGACCCATGACTTACAACATATTGACTGAAAAGGAGCAGATTCTGTAAACATATTTTGACAACAAAAGATCAATTTTCTAAGATAATTCACGGTTAAAATGATGAGTACTAATTTTTTCATAACATTTTATAAGATTTTAATAGCGCAGATAATAAAATAATAAACTCGCTTAAAAAATCTGATGTATAGGATAGGATAGACTACTCTCATTCTCTTATATCTAACAAAAGGCCTTTAATGATGTCAATAAATAATATATATTATTTATATATATACATTCAAATATACAAAATATACATATGTCGTAAAAAATGCCTTAGTATAGCTATAAACTGTATATCAATTGACTCGATGTAAAGGTTGTTTTGACGACATATATACATTCAAATATACAAAATATACATATGTCGTCAAAACAACCTTTATATCAGGTCAACTGATATACAGCTTATAGCTGTACTAAGGCATTTTTGACGACAAGTCGTCAAAACAAACTTTATGCAGCTAGAACATATACATCTAGTCGTCAAAACTGCCTCTGTGACATTAAAAACTGTATATTTTATATACACTGTCTTCGAAACTGCCGAACTATAAAGGAAGTAGTCAAAACTACCATTTTGTGCTTTTTACTATATAACTCGAAAATTAAATAAAATTTTTTAAAACGGCTTGTTGCACGTTACTCTCTGAACATTTGCGCATATTTTTATATTAAATAAAAAAACTGTCGTCAAAACTGCCCCTGGACATATATATATATATATATATATATATATATATATATATATATATGTATATAATTTTATAAAATATAATTTAATATAAAAAATAATGTACTATTTTTTGCTCCTGCTGTTGCTCTTCCTGCGGCGGCGGCGGCGGCGGCTGCGGCTGCGGCTGCTGCGGCTGCTGCTACTGCTGCTGATGCTGCTGATGCTGCATAGATATTGGCGGCGGCGGCTGAAACATTGGTGGCGGCGCATATTAGGTGCATCCTGCAGCACCAGCGCATTCATCTCTTCATTAATCTCTTCTATAAAATTATTAAGAAAAAAATTATAACAGAAACATTAAAATTTCTTAATAATTTTGTATAAATAACGATTTACTTACGAGACATTATGTTCAATCTGTCGCCGTGCTGAGCCGTGGTGAACAGACACTGAGGCACACTCGGCATTTGTTTCATGCCGTTTCATTTGTTTTATACCGTTCATTTATTTCGCGGCATTTTTTTTCATCAGATAATCTTGTCGCCTTGTACTGTCAAGTAAACGTATTTTTTTTATACGTGCTCTGAAATCTTGGTTCAAGAAACTGTCACAATCCCGATTTGTGTGTGAGTTCTGATTATTTCAAATTTCTATATATCTATCATTTTTCATCTTTAGCTTATTTTATTCACTCTTCTTTAATTCTTTGTTTCTGCCTATTTTTTTTTCACAAAAATGTGTGATGAATTAAGAAAAAAATCTAAGCGAAGCTTTTCAGATGCTTGGCTCAATGATGATCGAATTAAATGTTGGATACGCAAAGTAGCTTTTGATGAGAGCTTGTATCATTGTATTATATGCAATAAAAATATTTCGTGCAACACACATGTTTTAAGACATGCGGATTCTGCGTGTTATAAAAATATTAAAGAAAATAATTCATCTTTAAGTACTGATAATAAAAATAATAATAAAAATTCAGATAAAAAATATATCCGAAAAATATAAATTTCAAGAACAATGGCTAGAGATTGAATTATTTAAGCCATGGTTACGCAAAGTATCACATGATATAAATTCATTTTTTTGTTTATTTTGCGATAAATCCATGAGAGGTGATTTATCAAAAATTTATCGTCACGCAGAATCCAAAGCACATATAGAAATATGTAAAATTAAAACAGAAACAAAGAATACAAACGAAAATATAAACATAACAGATGATTCATTTTGTCGTTTGAAGAGCGAAAAAAATAGCAGAAATTCGATATGCTGCATTAATTGCTGATAAAAATATTTCGCATCAAACTGCAAAAGAAATCCTCAACTTTTTTCAACATATTGGAAAAGATCCTAATGTGTTAAAAAGCATGAGCATGGGCCGAACAAAATGTAAAAACAATATTACAAATGTTTTGTGCCCAGTTGAAACAGATCGTGTCATCAATAAAATTCAGAATACAAAATTTTCAATTTTTATTGACGAAACATCTGATATAACTAATGATAAATGGATGACTTTTCTTGTTCGATACGTTGATCCAGAGACATTAGATATTCACTCACAATTAGTTAAATTAATTGATACTGATGACAAAGATTCAAGTGCAGAAAAGTTGTTTGAGGCATTTAAATGTGAAATGTGGAAATTATAGATACCATTTTTAAATATCGTAGCTTTATCATGTGACAATGCATCTGTTATGACAGGAAAACATTTATCGTTTAAAAAAAAATTAGAAGAAATATGTCCACATTTATTAACATTTTCATGCCCACGTCATTCCTCCGGATTAGCAGCGCATGCTGCATGTTCTAAAATGCCTGCATATTGCGAGGAATTTCTAAAAAAAATTGCTACTTATCTCAATAGCAGTCCAAAACGTACGGCTATTTTTCGTGAATTTTGTGAGTGTTTCCAAGAAACAAATCGCAAAATATTGAAATTATGTGATGTTAATACGAATGGAATCGTATTTGCTGCTATAAGCGAGCCTTACTTGATTCTGACTCGCTCCGGTAATATTGTTGAAAAATTATCACAACTTTTAATGTGAACAAAGAAACTATTTATTACGAGCTGTTACAAGAGATGCTTACTGTTCTACGCGCTCAGATCGTCTGGCTACTGTTCTCTTTACTCACGCCATCTGTCGCACAATCGCCTAGCAACCGCCAACAAATCAACAGCAAAATTCAAATAGCTTAGCTTGGTATCCGCTCTAACATACTGTCCCCCTTGACAAATATGTGCATATTTTCAACATAAATAATTTCAATACTCAAACATAAAGCGACAATTAGAATATAATCCTAAACTCCAATAAAATGAACAAACGCAACACAAACAAAATAATGATAATCAAAGCTTACAAACTAAATATTTAAAATGAATCGTTACTCAATTACATTTTCGCACGGGATAGGCGCTAGCTTTACAATAGGCCGCTTATAGTCTCCTTTGGCTGTCCACAAGGTGACAGTCCTCACTACTCCGTCCTTTCCTTGATGTACTTCCAGTACTCTAGCCAAAGTCCATGTCCACGGCATGACATCATCTTCTCTCATCATTACTAATTGACCTACTTTGAGCTGGCTCGAATTATCCGTTTTCCATTTAATTCGTTGTTGACAAGTGATTAAATATTCTTTAGACCATCTGGACCAAAAACGCTGCCGTATTTGCTCCACATGCTGCCATCGTGATAGTCTGAATTTCGTGATCGGAATTTCTTGTACATCCGCCTCTGGAAGAGATACTATTGAGCTTCCAATCAAAAAATGCCCTGGTGTCAAGGCCTCAAGGTCCCTTGGATCGTCCGAGACTGACGTTAATGGCCTTGAGTTCATGATTGCCTCAATTTGGGTTAAAATGGTGGCCATTTCGATGCCGGTAAGTGCAGCATTTCCGACCGTACGTTTTAGATGATTCTTCATTGTTTTCACCGCAGCCTCCCATAGTCCTCCAAAATGAGGGGCTCTGGGGGGAATGAAATGCCAAGCTATTCCTTGTTTAGAAGTAACTTCTTGAATCCTCTTCTTCATTTCTGTATCTGCAAACATTTGTCGTATTTCTCGCTCAGCACCAACAAAGTTACGCCCGTTGTCGGAATATATATCAGAAGGCAATCCCCTTCTAGCTATAAAACGTTTCAAGGATCCGATGAAGGCCTCGGACGTAATGTCTTCCACCAGTTCGATGTGCACCGCTTTAGTAGCCATGCACACGAATATTGCTACATAAGCCTTGTACTGCTTGCTATTACGTCTTACTCTGTCACGAACGAAGAAAGGCCCGCAATAATAAATTCCGACTTTCGAAAAAGGTCTGGAGATTTTCACTCGGTCGGCTGGTAGCTGACCCATCAACTAATGTCTCGAAATTGGATGCGCTTTACTGCATGCCACACATTCCTTTAAATATTTCTTCACTTGAGTTTTAGCAGATATAGGCCAGAATTCTTCTCTAATTGAAGCCAAAGTAGTGTTAATTCCGGCATGGAACAATCTTCTGTGACGATCTAAAATAACCAATTTCGTGAAATAGTGGGTAGCAGGAATCAGTAACGGATGCTTGGTTTCATCAGGTAAGTATGAATGTTCTAATCTTCCTCCTATTCGTAGCAGTCCACTTTTATCTAGGTATGGCTTAAGACTAATTAACTTTGATTGCTTACATAACGCTTGCTTGTTTCGTAATCTTTCGATTTCCCTATTTCCCACTGTTCAGCTTGAATTAACTTGACTAACGTGTCTCTAGCTTCTTTTAAATCTACAGCCGACAAATGTTTTAATTTACGCTTTTCTCGTTTACATTTTAGATTATATATGAACCTTAACAAATAAGCCGTAACGCGCAATAACCTTAATAAAGACGAAAATCTTTCAAATCTTATCATAGGCTGCTGTATTCGATTTAAGCAGATTAACGCTCGTTTGCGCTCTTCGGGTACACCATCGATTTTAATTTTACTTCGTTCCTTTTCTTGAAAATTATTTCCTATTTTTAACCAGTTAGGACCCTCCCACCATAAATTAGAATTCTTTAATTGTTCGGGGGTTGCCCCTTGTGAGATTAAATCGGCTGGATTGTCTTTTGACTTTACATAATGCCATTCGCTTGGCGATAAGCTACTTTGTATTTCGCCCACTCTATTCGCCACAAAGGTATTCTACCTTTTAGCCGGCGAACCTATCCAGGCCAATACAATTTGAGAGTCAGTCTAATAAACTTGGCCATGCACCTCTACGTTCAAACTAGTCAACACCTTATTCATCAGTCTAATTAATAATACAGCGCCACATAACTCTAATCTTGGTAAAGATAAAACCTTCAAAGGAGATACTGTCGACTTAGAGCACATCAAGGCGGTAGTAATTTTTCCGTTTAGACCTTTGCAAACCATATATATGCAAGCTCCATAAGCCTGCTCGCTCGCATCACTAAATCCATGTAAAACAAAATTATCCTTTTCACTAACATCCAATGCTAATCTGGGTATATTTATAGATTCTAAGTCGGACAATTGTGATCTAAATAACAACCAAGAGTTCTGAATATTAGCTGCCACGGAGTCATCCCAACCTATTCTCCAGGTCCATAAATTTTGCATTAAGATTTTTGCGGAGGTTATTACCGGACCTACTAAACCTAACGGGTCAAACAATCGGGCAATATCAGCTAATATCATACGCTTAGTGACGCGCCTATTCCTGTTATTATTTACTGGGGCCATAAAACGTAATGTATCTTCCATTGAGTTCCATCTAATGCCTAATAACTTGGATTCCTGACTTTTCTCAAATTCAATAAAATTTTTTGTCCAGAAACATCTTCCTCGTCTTCTATAATATTACTGTGCCATTTATGTAAGTCGAAACCCCCTTTCTTTAATAATTTAATCATTTGTTCTTTTAATTGTAAAATTTCTTTCTTAGTATTAGCACCCGTTGGCAAATCGTCCATATAAAAATCTGTTAGAGCAACCTTAGCCGCTACCGGAAAATACTCTTTTTCGTACGCTGCAAGCTGCTGCACGCACTTAGTTGCTATAAAAGAAGCTGGTTTTGTCCCATATGTTAACGTAATTAGCTCATAGGAGAAGAATTTTCTCTCCATAGAATAGTTTGTAAACACGTTTGTTCTTCATGAATCAATGTTTGCCTATACATCTTAGCTATATCTGCTGTTAGAACATACTTAAACCAACGAAACTTTAGTATTATTGAAAACAAATCGGACTGTATAGTGGGACCTTTATATAACGCATCGTTTAATGAAATACCTTTGCTATCTTTGCTAGATGCGTCGAATACAACACGTACCTTTGTCGTTTCGCTATATTCTTTTATAACAGCTTGATGCGGCAAAAAAATTCTCGATGCTTTATTTCGTGAATCATCTATAAGTTTCATGTGTCCTAAATTTTCATATTCTTTTAAGAACTTAACGTATTCGGCTTTTAAATCGGGTTCTCTAGCTAATCTCTTTTCTAAAGACAAGAATCTTTTTAACGCTATATCCTTTGAATTCCCTATGTCTTTAATTATATTTTTCTTTACAGGCAATTTAACTATAAATCTACCTTGTGAATTTCTAGCATGAGTTTCCTTAAAATGTTTCTCGCAATATGTATCCTCTGATATCACGTTTTGAGCTCCGTCAATATTTTCAATTTGCCAAAATTTTCTTAAAGTTTCATCTAATTCCTGCTCACAACTAAAATTACAACAAACACTCATATTATTTCGCGGTGATGTTACCTTGCCGGCCACGATCCACCTTAGTAACGTTTTTTGCAATACGGGTTTACCGTTGCCTAACTTGATTTGACCGACGCAAATCATATCCCAGAATTTTTCGGCTCCTATCAGCAAATCTATCTCGGAAGGAATGTTAAACTGCGGGTCTGCTAATCTAATATTTTTAGGTATATTAAATCCTTATTTAACTTTATATTAGGAACCTTTTGCGTAACGGAGGGTAATACTACACACCGTAATTTAGCGGTAAACGACTCAAAATAAGAACTTATCTCTAAATCTGTTATTTTTAATGCATTAGACACTTGTTGATTAATGCCCTTTATTTCAATATGCGAATCGCGAAGGTCAAGCTTCAATCTTTTAACTAATGAATCAGACACAAAATTAGATTGCGACCCGTTATCTAGCAATGCCTTGGCTTTCACGTAATGACCTTCTTTATGCTTTATTTTCACTATCACTGTGGATAACAATATTTGAGTCGATGACAAAACTTCATGTAAGTTAGAATTATTACATAATACATTATCTACACTTTCTTCGGACAAATTTGTTTCTTTATGATCTTGCTTCGACTTTGATTCAAATTTATCGTTATTTTCGACATGTATCAGAGAATTGTGCCGTTTATTACATATTTTGCAATTCCTAGATATGCAATCTTTCGCCAAATGCTTACCTCTCAAACAGTTTAGACATAATCCTTTGACTTTTGCATGTTTTAATCGTTCGTTAACAGTTAAATGTTTAAACTCCTTGCATGAATAAACATTATGCTCACCCTGACAATATGTGCATTTGACATTGGAAGTGGGAACGTTGCAGCTATTAACCTTGTGTTGACTACTTTGACGTAAAGATGGGCCAGTTACATTATTACTACCGACTTTTTCCACTGCTTCCAATGTTTGGCATCTTCTCTTCAAAAATTCTATGAAATCTGTAAAAGTAGGAACTTGAATAGAATCGATAGTATTTTCCCATTCTTTTATAGTTCTAAGATCTAATTTACCAGCTACGACATGTACTAATAGATCACCCCAATGATCCGTCGGTCTATTCAAAGCTTTTAGCGCTCTTGTGTGTTTCAGAACGCCGTCTAATATTTGTCTGATAGCGTTACCGTTTTCTCTTTTTATCGCAGGTAAATCGAAAATAGCTCTAATGTGATTCTGTACTATTAATCTCTTATTGTCATAGCGCTCCTTTAATCTCGTCCACGCGTCTGCGTAATTGGCTCCGGAAATTTCTAAAGATGACACGATCTCGGCGGCATCACCCTTCAAGGATGATCTTAGATAATGGAATTTCTGTGTATCACTTATTTCTCGATTCGAATGAATTAATGAATTAAACATGTCAAAAAATGAATGTCAATCTTCATATTTACCATTGAAAGTAGGAAGTTCAATTCTCGGCAATTTTACTTGACTGTTGCGTACGGGCGCTTGCATTCTCTCTTCGTTATTAACTACAACTTCGCGAGGTTCTATTACGGTACGCTCCATTTCGTCAATTAAACTGGCGTCTAATTTGCTTTTTATTAGTCTTTCTGCTGCTACTCTTATTCTAATATATTTATTTTCTACATCCTCCGACTCTACAATTAAATCTGCCTCTTCGATCGAGTCATCTATAGTAGCTATTGCAATTTGGACATCGGTAAAACCTCTGTACATTTCTTCTAACTTTCCGACTCTTATTTTTAATTCATCTAAATCAAACGCGTCTTTATCTATGCTATTAATGTAGGTTTCTAATCGAGTTAGAAAGGCTTTAGCCGCTCGTTTTTTATACCCTAACTTTACTAATTCTGCCTCTCTCGAGTTGGCCATATCTATCACAATACGAATAAATGTATATGAATAATCCTACGGTTTTACAAATCTTTGGTCGCTCTGGATACGCCCCTGCCGCCGCGCATCCGATGCTTGGGCCTCCTTCTCCTTCGTAAAGCGCGGGTTCTCTTCGTAAAACTCGCTCGTTTTTGGGATCCTTGGAATGAGCGCCACTGTTTGTTCCGTTGAAACAATGGCTTCCATTGTCTGCACGTGCCTTCGCCTGCCGATGTTCTGGATTCTTCAACCGAACAATGGACTTGTACTGAGATGTCGCGACGTACTTGTTGCTTGCTGGCCTCAATCCTTTTTAGGTGCACCTCGACCTTTGATGCGGCCACTTTTCCAGCAGATCCCTTCAAAACTAGCTCGCTGTAATTGCGAGACCGACCTCGTGTCGCCGCTCGCCCGTCTTCCAGAAAGGATCCGGCTCGAAGGACCAATGTTAATACGAATGAAATCGTATTTGCGGCTATAAGCGAGCCTTACTTGATTCTGACTCGCTCCAGTAATATCGTTGAAAAATTATCACAACTTTTAATGTGAACAAAGAAACTATTTATTACGAGCTGTTACAAGAGATGCTTACTGTTCTACGCGCTCAAATCGTCTGGCTACTGTTCTCTTTACTCACGCCATCTGTCGCACAATCGCCTAGCAACCGCCAACAAATCAACAGCGAAATTCAAATACCTTAGCTTGGTATCCGCTCTAACATGTGATACGCGTTGGCTTTCGCATTATTTATGTATCGAAAGACTTCTTGAATCTTGGGATACAATTAAATACTTTGTTACTGAAATGGTTGTGAGCGAAAAAACAAATTCTGGAGAATATCTATTGTCTATGATGGACAACGTAGAGATAATAGCTTATTTTCTATTTTTAAAATACGTTTTGAATTTCTTTAATGCATTTAATGCATTTTTTCAAGCATTAGAAACAAGGATTCATTTATTGCATCCAAAATCTTTAAACTTTCTTTTCCAAATCTGTCGAAATTTTATAAAAGAAGAATATTTAAAACCATTTTCTTCAAATATTATATTCTCATTAAAAGAAAATCAAAAACCGACTAATGAAATTATTTTGGGATCAGAATGTGAGGAATATCTGAACGAAATAACGCTGAAAGGTCACATAAACATAGTTACAATTGTTCGAGAGAATTGTTTAATATTTTATGTGACTGCTGCAGAAGAAATTCGTAAAAGATTACCTCTAAATAATATATTTTTATCAAAGTTACAAGTCTTTTGACCGATATATAAGTTTATTTGATAACAATAGAGAAACATCATTCAATGATGTTTCTTTTATAGCTAAAACTATCGGCGGTTTTGATGAAGATGATTTAAAGAAGGAATGGATGGCCTTACCATCAGATTTTACAATGGAAGAAAAACAAAACTTTTCTAAATTAAATTTCAACAGCATGTGGAAAAAAATTTTACAAAATCGACACAATAATCTTGCTGAATATCCCAATTTAACAAATGTTATAAGTACTATTAGATCTCTTCCAAATTCAAATGCCGATCCGGAAAGAATGTTTTCTCTTTTAAATAATTAAAAAACAAAAAACCTAACAGTTTTTCGTCAGCTACTGTTAATGCTATTTGTGTATTTAAATCTGCATTAAAAACGAGAGGCGAGACAGCTATCAAAATGAAAATTGATGAAAAGCATTTGTCTCTTATGTCAGCGGATAAATTATATGTTACCGTTACTAAAAAAAATAAAAGTATTTTAAGGTTACATGCTGCAGATACTATTGACATAGCTGGCCCTCATCTCATAAATATTAAATTTATTAAAAACATTACGCTTGTAAAAGTAAGTACGTAAAAAACATCTTGTCTGTGTAACAGACATCATATTTGTGGAAAGCAAAAGTATTAAAAACATCTTGTCTGTGTAACAGACAACATATTTGTAAAAAGCAAGAGTATAAAAATTATCTTGTCTGTATAACAGACATCATACTTGTAAATGACAAAATAATGCAATGTGGTATAATAGGGCTCTAGGCAAAGGTCCATATAAAAAAACCTAACGCGCCATTGGTGATACCCCGTGGGTGGTGTGTAAAATTGCCACACTCGTTAAATTTTTTTATTTTATTATTTTAAATGTATATGTATGCAGAAAACAAGTTCAATTATTATATTAAATAGTTTTATAATATATTTTTGTAATATAATTAGTATATATTTATATTTGTATATATATTTGTATAATATATTTATAATATATATATATATATATATATATATATATAT